>CM069135.1:19304357-19317078 GCA_035221665.1 Okamejei kenojei | reverse complement strand
TATGAGGTGCGATGTCCATGTAGATCCGCAGAGATGTGACTCCCAGGTATTTAAAAAGCTGACCTCTCCACAGTATCCCATTTATCTCAATCACCATTTTATTCATGACTGCAGGCATGTGGTTACCATTCATATATAAATGCAGTCATTGGGTCACGATCGCTGTATAATTGATGTCCTTCACTGGGTGTTCTGGTGAAAGGTTTCATTGATCATAAATGTTATTTGTGTCTCTCCTTCTCATCCGCTGCCGATTTGTGTTTCAGCCTTTTCTTCGATGCATTCTGTTGGAGGGTTGTATGTGTAGAGGCAAGGTAAGTACTTTCCTCAGCATAAGGTTTAGAAAATTTCTTTTACATTGTGGACATCAGGCTTGGTGATAGAGAAACAAGTGTCAACGTAAGTCAAATTAAGGTCAAGAGAGTTTATTGTCATGGTATCCCAGTGAGAGACTATGACAATTCTTGCTTGCTGCAGCAACAACAGAATATTGTAAGTGAAAATACAGAAAGTTCTATTCAATAAACGCATAAAAAAGCAGAAAGTGCAATAGGTGTACAGTTCAGAGTCTGTTTGTTGCGCTTTTTATAGCTTGATGGCGGTGGCGAAGAAGCAGTTCCTGAACCTGGATGTTACAGATTTCAGGCTCCTGTACCTTCTGCCCGATGGTAGCGGAGAGAATGAGTGCGTGGCCTGGATTGGTGGGTCCTTGATGATGTTGGCTGCTTTTTGAGGCAGCGACGACTGCAGTAGATCCCTTAGATGGTGGGAGGTCAAGCGATGATGGACTGGGTGTTGGTTCAAACTTTTGGGATCCTTTCACGCCTGGCGCTCAATTTTCCAAAAACCAAACCACGATGCAAACCATGCAGCATGTTCTCTTCTGTGCACTGTAGAAGTTCGAGTGAATCCTCTTTGACATTACGACTCTCCGTGGGTCTTCTCAGGAAGTACTCCCACCGCGTGCTAATTAACCATGACATGCATGTCTGGTTTGACATTTACCACTCAGTTTGTCATGTGATCTTCAATATGTTTGTTAATTGTAGATGGACATGGCCAAGCTGCTGAATTTTCTAAATGGAATGTTGTGCTTCCACTTTAAGAGGATCATCTGTCAAAGTCTAGCATGTCACCACGGTAAGATGCAAACTAGATATCAGACATTCGCTGGGCTGGAGGCAGTGGGGTAAGATCTCTAAGAGAACATCAGGTCTAGAGTGCTGCAAATGAATGATCAATTGAGCTCCCCCGACCCCTGGCATTTCATGTTGTGGTGACAGAGCGTTGAGGATCTAGTGATAATTGCTGAATAAGCTTCCGCCGCTACAAGCAATATGAGTTATACTTTATTAATAACATGTGAAGGTTACTTTTTGCTAATTCAGTGTTGCCCTTCCTAGTTTCTGCATTGCCGCATGCAACATGTATCTTTGTGCAATAAACATGGTAATAATAGCTCTGAACTGACATTACATTGGGCTTGCTTGATTCTTGCATGTTTCTGGTTGCAGATGAAGGGCATGTTACAGGCACACAGTAGTTTGTCAATATTTTCCATCACGAATAACCTGGTGCTGACAAAAAACTTCAATCTGAAGCTTAAATCAGTTCCTATAAACTACATATTTTATATACTCAATAATTGCTATTCTTTTTTTTTTTAATCGCAGTTTTTGGAGATGTTTTGCTGAGATGCTTCAGGGTTGGCAGAATCCTGTTTGGAGTAGGTGCTAGCTTTTGCCTCTAATTACCTTGTAGCAGTTTATGTACATTGGAATTCTGAAGGGTAAGATAGAAACAAGATAGGTCTGTACTCGGTGGTGTTTGGAAGAATGGAGAGGTGACTCCACTGAGAAGACATTATTCAGAGAGATGTTTCCTGCGACCTGGTGAGCTTGATTAGGGTTCTGGGGGACAAGGGCAGCTGTTGAGCGGAGCATGGGAAGCTGAAAAACTTTTTTTCAAGGAGTTTAAATTGCTGGGAATTTCTTCCATCAGAGAAATGTGGGTTGCATAAATGTTGAAATATTTGACGGCTGAGATCGATGACACTAAGGGAATAAAGAGATGTCGGGTCGTGTAGAGAAGTGGACAATGCATAAGATCAATTATGATCTCAAAGAAGAAGGTCTTGGGCCATAGCTCTGTGTAATGCTCTGTAATATTGATCAGTCAATGCTTGGCAAAAGAATGGAAGACTTCAAACCATATCGCTGTCAACCTAAACAGCAGGAGAGCAAGGTTCCGGGAAACCAGGCCAACTGCAACAAATATGACCAACCAATTAGTATGCTCACGCTGAAGAAACATGAAGCCTCTACACAAATTTTGCAAGTCAACTGAATAAAAGAAACTGCATTATGATCAATCACGGAGCAACATTTACAGTAAAAAATAACGGACCTCTTTATGTTAATTAACTGAAAAAAATATTTTACTGTATTAAATGGGGTCTAAAGAAGGTAGAAAAAAACCCCCATTGAGCAAACAATATTTCTCCCTCTCAACAGAGATAGCATGTTCAGGTTTTTTCATAAGCGCAATTTTAATTCAACCGTTCAAGCAAAATGTCGTAGGCTGCTTGCAGATTTATTAATTCCAAATGAAACACCCGTCTCTTTTCTCAAACTGCTGTCACTTCAACAGTCGGTAAATATATTTTTCATCTCTGACTAATGGGTGTCACAAATATCAGCTGTTTGCTCTTAATTCATTGAAACGACATTTAAGGATACTTCTTTGATATTTTACAGTACATGTAAATTGTTTGTACACAATTAGGATTGCATGTGTTTGTTATTGAGGACTGCAGATGCTGGAGAAGAATCGAGGGTACACAAAAAATGCTGGAGAAACTCAGCGGGTGCAGCAGCATCTAAGGAGCGAAGGAGATAGGCGTCGTTTCGGGTCGAGACCCTTATTCTTCAGTCTGAAGATGCTGCTGCACCCGCTGAGTTTCTCCAGTTTTTGTGTACCCTAGGATGCATGTTATGTTTAGTTTAGAGTTACAGCGTGGAAATAAGCCTTTTGACCCACTGCCAATTGACTTAACAAACCTGTACATCACGGGGGGGAACGTAGAAATCCGTACAGGAAAGAACCGTAGTCGTTATTGAACCAGGGCTTGGCGCTGTAAGGAAGTAACTCTATCGCTGCACCTCCATGCCACCTCTTTTGATGATCTATTTTGATTATGTTTCCACAAATGGATTTGTCATAAATGTAAACATTTGTATAGTTACCTGTGAAAACTACTTGGACCTAAATTTACAAAAATCAATATGGAGATGTTAATTTTTTATACAAATAGTTATTAAACTCAGGTCAGTGGATTTTGTTTACTAGTTGCTTTTTTTCAAAACGATATGGGTGTTTTCCAAGAATATTTGCATCAGGAATTGTTTAGGAGTCTTTAGGGGATGCAGGCACATATTTTTATGGTCGTTAGGATTTGGAAATGTTTGGATGGTGAAAGGTTGCAGGAGTGCACCGAATTAGTAGGAAGCATTCTAAAACTTAAATATTTTGCAGTTGCATTTACATTCATGAACAAATGGTAATTATTCACAAATGCACAAGAGCCAGGAATGGCAATTACAGTTCCATATGACCAATTGCATATTTACAAATTATATGCCATTGCTCTCTACATTGGGCAAGAATAATTAAGTCGCCAGGATTTGAATAACATCACATATCAGACTGCCAAGGAGCCAAACAAGTAAGGAGAGCCAGTACAAATTTTTACATACTTCCAAGGACTGGAAAGAGGTTTGGAAGGAGAATGCAAGGATGATGAGCCAACATGCTCTGTTTTCCAAAGCGAGCACCACTGGCTGCCAGGAGGCAATTGATACTCGTTTGCAGTTAATAAAATTTAGAGCATTATATAAACACAGTAGGAGGATATTCAGCCCATTGTGACACTGACAGCTCTTTGAAATAATTCTATCGTTATGCTGAATTATCTAGCAAGCATATCCTCACAGCCCATAAATTATTGAATATTCAAGCACTGCAAATCTCTTTCCAAAGATTCTGCTGTTTTCAGGTTTCATTACATTTTCTCAGAGCAAAATTTCTTGGCCGCTCATATTAACCAGCAAAGTTTAAAACGCTCCCTTTGGTCTCATGGTCATTTTGACAAATGACTGTTGCTTCACAGTGTCCTCTCATTGACAACTGTGTGGCCTTGACTCAATAGTTGCCTGAGGTTATAGACGTGAATGGATCTAAATAATATACTTTGGATTATTTTAAATCTTAAGCTTCCATTGCAATCAGAATAATAAACTAGTTAAACCTGACTGATCTGTCATTAATTGCAGAATAATTCTTCAGTCAATTGATGCTTTAAACGAGGAGATTTTTGCATTCCCTCCACCTCCCAAAAGCCCCTTCCCCACCCTAGTCGTCCTACAAGCATCCACTGGTCGCATCCTTGTATTCCTCTTGTTAATATGCCAACAATGTTATCTCAATTGTTATCACATCAACTTATTATCTCAGCCAACAATAGGCCAATTATATGTTCCACCTCCCGAGGTCATCTGTTGCGGCCCTGATTTTGATCTGGACCTTTTTTCACCTCAGTTATCCCCCCCCCCCCCCCCCCTCCCTCCCCCCATCTCTAATTTCAGTTCTGAAGAAGGGTCCAAGCTGAAATATCACTTATTTGTTTTCTCCAGAGATGCTGCCTGATCCGCTGAGTTACTTCAGCATTTTCCTATTCCAGGGTGTGCAATATTTTGAATCTTTGGGTGCAATCCTAATGCAGATGACAACTGTTGGAATTTACCTTAACACCACAACTCCCATCAGAATCTGGAGCCTTTCCCTTTATTACTTTGGGCTAACGGTGCATGTGTGGGATAGGTAGTTCATCAAGAAAGGAAAATCCACTCACTCGCATCCAGCAGGAGCCTTTGCAGGAAAATGAATAAGTAACTTACCAATACATAGACTTTAGGTTTGTTGGATACAATCAATATCAATCAATCAATATCAGTTTTATTCGTCACTTGCACATAAAGTGCAAGTGAAATGAGTTTGCCAGCAGCGGTACAATGAAAAAAGAACACACAAAAACACAATAAAAACTTAACACAAACATCCACCACAGCATTCATCACTGTGGTGGAAGGCACACAATTTGGCCAGTCCTCCTCCATTTTCCCCCGTGGTGGGGACCACAACCCTCCGCAGCCGACGCTGCGGGCGTCCAGATGAGTAGACAAGGTAAAGTACAGGTAAGTCCAGAATTGGTGCTTCCCCTCCGGAGACCGCGGCTTCAGGTTGGTGTAGGCCACAGGCCGGCGGTCGAAAATCTAAAGACCCCGCCGCGCTGCAGCCGGAAGCACCGCAGACCGCAGGGCCGGCAGTCGGAGCACTTCTCCAGGCGTCCCCGGCGAGGGATCCATGGCTGCAGACACTGCGCTAGCTGGAGCTCCGTAGACCGCGGCTTCAGGTTTCCGCCGGCCAGCAAATGGAGCGCTCCCCTCCGGCGACCCCCGGCAACTGCTCACCCGCTCCATGACGAGAGTCCGCGCTGTTCCGCCGCTGAAGCTACGGGCACATCTCCGGGAAAGGCCGCGCCGATCCTCGATGTTAGGCCACGGGGGAGGCGACATAGAAAAAGTCGCCTCTCCGTGGAGAAGGCGACCAAAACGGTTTCCCCCTTACCCCCCCACACACCCCCACACAGGACACAAAGAGAGACACCAAAAAAAAAAACACACATTAGGACACACTAAAAATTAAAAAAAAAATTAGGAAAAACTAACACGCTGCTGGCAGGGCTGCCGGCTTGCAGTGCCACCCACAAAGATACACAAGGGTCCTTGCAATGCTGAAGTAAACTTAGAAGATAAATTGAAATCTGGCAATACCTGAAAAACTGAGCCAAATGCGTGGAAGCTACAAAGAATTAATTTCCTTTTGCAGATTAATTTAAATAGTTAATGCTCTTGTCACACAGCTCCACTGATCCACTTTCGATCCTGACTTCAAGTGCTGTTTTCAATATGATCCAACAGATTTTGACTAGGTGCTTCTCCTTTCTCCCAAATGCAAAAGATGTTGGTAGGTTAATTGGCTGCTCTGAATTGCCACTAATGCAGATGAGTTAAAGGAAAATCATGGGAAGCTTGATAGATGTGAGAGAATTAAGGCAGAGGGGGAATGGAATTAATGACAGTACACTGAAAGCTGGCATCAATTTGATGGACTGATTGTGCCCTTTATATTGTGGGAAATATCAAATACAAAGTGGCAGTATTGTAGATGTCAGGCATTCTTGCTTCTCCATACAATGAGACACCTCTGAAATGTGTCACAAAAACAGAAAATGCAGTAAATGCTTAATGGATCAGGCTACAATCGTAGGAAGAGAACCAGAATTAATGTTTCATGCCAAAGACATTTCATCAGAGCTGTAGGCTGTACAAAATAAACCTTGTGTAAACAGCACCTTTCAAACCCATGGTAGACAAAAGCTCTGGAGAAACTCAGCAGCTGAGACAGCATCTATGGAGTGAAGGAAATAGGCAACGTTTCAGGTCGAAACCCTTGTTCAGGCTCAGGTTTTGACCTGAAACGTTGCCCATTTCCTTCGCTCCATAGATGCTGCCTCACCCGCTGAGTTCCTCCAGCATTTTTGACTACCTTCGATTTTCCAGCATCTGCAGTTCCTTCTTTAACACCTTCCAATCCCGGCTGGAATGACAAGGGCAGCAAAAGCATTGGAGAACCACCAACTGGAAGTTATCATCCAAGCCACAACCATCCTGACGTAAATATATTGCCGTGCCCTCTCTGTTGCTAGACTAAAATCCTGGAAATCTCTGCATAACATCACTGTCAACATACTAATACCCATACCTCGAACTGTAGTGGTTCCAGAGCTCCAGCTTTTCAAGGGCAATTAGGCAGGTAAAATTAAATGCTGGCTCAGCCTATGAAGCCCACATCCTTCAAATATATGTCTCTGAATATAAAGCTGCAGGATTGGTGGAGGTAAAGTCTGTGATGAAGTAAAACCAGGGTTACCATGAGGATATGCTGTAAACAAGGTGACCGGGTCAAAGAATAAATGGGAGCTGTCAGAGAGTGAGAACATTAGTAAAAATCATTTGCAGAGAGGATGTTTCCAATAGTGGGAGAGTCTAGTACCAGAGGGTGCACGCTCTGAATAAAAGGATGTACCTTTAGAAAAGAGATGAGAAGGAATTTCTTTATGCAGAGGGTGGTGACTGTTGAACTCATTGCCACAGGTGGCTGTGGATGCCGACAATGAGTATTTTTAGGGTGGAGATCGACAGATTCTTGAGTAGTACGGGTGTCAGGGATTATGGAGAGGAGGCAGGGGTATGGGCTTGAGAGGGAAAGATAGATCAGCCATGATTGAATGGTAGTGTAGATTTGATGGGCCAAATGGCTTACTATGACTTATGAACTATTATGAAAAAAAGAGAAAAAAGTATGTGGTAGTTCCAAAATCCAGAGCAGGAGATCAAGCGCAGGAGGGCTCCCCCACGCCCAAAAGGAGAGAAAAGGAAGGAAAAAAATAATCATGCTGATCTAATATTGCAGATGAATGACTGAAAGAGAAAAATAATTGTCTACCACCACCTTCTTTCACCTTTTGCCAAGTCAAAGTTCAATCCAATCCAAAATAACTGCCAAATTACCCCAAATCCCAAATGGCCTGATATCTAAAAAAATCCATTGCCTCTAACCCTTAATGCCGAGGCAACAGGTTAATATTCAGGATGTTAAATTTCACTCACATTATAACCCTATTGTAGGTTTTCACCATCTGCATTTTTACACATCTTTTAGCAGGCTTGAAAAGTTAGACCAAGCTAACTTTGGTTAGCTTTTGACTGAAATCAAGGTATGTCATGTGAAATTTAAAGTGAGAATCAAAAGCACTGCAGATGTTGGAAATCTAAAATTCAAAGCAGAAAATGTCGAAAATGCTCAGCAGGTCAGGTCGCATCTGTTGGGGGGAAAAAGCAGTTTTGGGTGGAAACAACTCGTCAGAAGTGGAGCTGCGGGGGCTGCACTTGCAAGGAAAAGTGCAGGAAGAAAGGTTAGTGAAACAAAAGACAGGGCCCATGACGGTACCCAGAGCTACACTTTTGATCTGGAGAAAGCGAGTGAAGAAGTTGTGAAATATAACCATTCCAATGAGTGTATTGGTGGAATGGAACTGGTTGGACCTCTGCTCATGGAAGAAGCAGGGTGCCCTCAGACCCTGATTTGGGATAGAGATGTAAAGAGGTTGGTTGTTCATTAGCCTGGAACTTAGGAATTGGAAATAATCAAAGAGGTAAAGAGCATTGGAGGTCTCACACAGATAAGTGGGAAGGGACTGAACAAAAGGGAAAAGGATAGAATCAAGGAATGGAGAAATATATTCAGTGGATCCAAAAGTAGGAACAATAGGTCTGCCAGGGTTCCAATGCCTGTAGATTTTGGGCAGGGAGAGAGTTAGTGCTGGCATACCTTTAGGCTGAGAAGCTGTAGATATACAGTTGCTGGCATACCATACCAGTAGACATACAGTGTGACCATACCATTAGGCTGGATGGTGCGCAGGGAAGATGTCCCAAGAAAATGAAACTTTGTGACCTTCTTGGTGACTAATGTTCAATGGTGGATTTTGAAGGAGGTGTCTGAAAAAGGTTAGTTATCAGGGATGTGATATTCACTAGAAACAGGAGACAGAGTCATGCTCCTATCTGAATAAGCTCTGCACACGCAATGTATATTTCCTTCTGACTTTTTTTTGGAGATAACTTCCAGTCAAAAGAAAACAAAGTTGCAATACCAGTTCATGTAATTTGACTGAAAATGGTAGTCATGATATGATACAACACTTGGAAATGGGAAAGCTATTACACTGATTTAATGCTGAACAGTAACCATTAGGCTGTTATTAGTTTGTCAAATAGAATAGTATCTTCAATGTTGTCTTCATCTTAGTTGCACTGCTGATAAACCATCAATTCAAGGATTATTCAAATAATCCAATTCCCTTCATTAATGTTACTCCTTAAAAATATGAAATAATTTTAAATTAAAATAATATTAAAACTAGATCTTCATTTAATGTGTACCAATTTCCTTCCTTCCCATACCCTATTTCATATATATATATATATATATATATAGATAGATAATTTATATATAATTTAGATTTGATTCATTCCATGGAAATATAATCAAAGAGATCTGACTCATGAAAGGCACATATGCATATGGCAATTTTCAACAAAGAGCAATATGAATGAATGGTGAGTTTCTCTGTGCATTTTCTGGATCATTTGTGAGAGGAAAATGCTGGCCAACACATCAGGGAGGTTTATTGGTGCCTTCTAAACTAAGATTATTAGATTATTTTGGGGGACAAGTATTAAGGGTTAAATAAATGAAGTGGGGGATTGGATGTGAGTTACAGTTCAGACATTATCTCACAGCATGCCAACAGTGGTTTGAGCGACATAATTACTTCTTCCTGTTCTCATGCATTTGAGTCATGATACCCAACAACCATTTGAACCACCAGAAAAAGTGGACTGGGTACCCTACTTCAATCTCATTTGAAGGATAATCAAACAAATTGATGATACCTCCAATATTTCTTTTGCAACTGCTCTACACTATCTAACTAGGTATGATCAAAATATGCTATTAATTTGATCATTAGTTTGACGAATAAGATACAATTAGATGTATATATATAGGGTACCCAGTCCACTTTTTCTGGTGGTTCAAATGGTTGTTGGGTATCATGACTCAAATTGCATGAGAACAGGAAGAAGTGATTATGTCCCTCAAACACTGTTGGCATGCTGTGAGATAATGTCTGAACTGTAAAACTCACATCCAATCCCCCACTTCATTTATTTAACCCCAAAATAATCTAATAATCTTAGATAAGAAGGCACCAATAAACCTCCCTTGGTGTGTTGGCCAGCATTTTCCTCTCAAAAAATGATCCAGAAAAATGCACAGAGAAACTCACCATTCATTCATATTGTTCTTTGTTGAAAATTGCCATATGCATATGTGCCTTTCATGAGTCAGATCTCTTTGATTATATTTCCATGGAGTGAATCAAATCTAAATATGAGCTCAATCACAAAGGAGGTCCACAAAAGGAGCCTCCATATCACAGCCACGGAAGTCCTTTTGACTACTGATTATATGCCAATGTTCAAATAATTTTAATTAGCAAATAAACAACAATCAGGTATAAAAATAAGCCGGCCCTTCAATCTTCATGCTGAATTTGTTTTTATCTGCAGTTCAACTTTGAGTGCAATGGATTCTGCAGTACAGAAGGAGAACCTGGATTATCATTACCATTGTTGAAAAACAAATTCCTGTTCAGTAGCCCTTTATATAAAATGCCATCAGTAATACCAATAACCACAAGTTCAATTTTTTCAATACAGATGTCAGGAACATCACAACTCATCACCCAAAATGACACTCAATAAAAGGAAAATGTGGCAGTTAAATCTGATTTTTTGGTATTTATTTTGAGATATACAAGGAGTCATTTTCCCTAAAGGCAGTGACCTTTCTCTTTAGTTTCAACCGGTAGCTGGAAAAAAAAGATTACTGCTTAGAACTTGTACTCTAATGGAGAATACCATTTACTTTTCATAGCATAATGATAAATTAAACATTGAACATTTACAATGCAGGTGAAGGCCATATGCCAGTCAAAAAAAGAGCTGTTCAGGCTAACCTCACCTTGGTTTTTGCAACCCCACAGGTCAGAGCTTTTATGTACTCCTCAGGTTCTCTTGAAAGATCATCAGGGTTTCTTGCTGATTATCATATTTAATGGCGGTGCGTGAGTTCCAGACCTCTTAACATGCTGGGCAAAAAAACTACTTTTCTGCATCTCCCCAATAACACCATTGATCAATTACTTTCAGTCAATGCCTCCTTCATACCTTTCTGCCATGAAACTCCCACTATTTCGTCCAATATTTGTAAACACTTCAATAATCCTCTGTGCACCCTCTACAATGAACACAACCCTAACATCTAATCTTTCCTCCTGACTACATAGAAAACATAGAATATAGGTGCAGGAATAGGCCATTTGGCATTTCGAGCCAGCACTGCCATTCAATATGATCATGGCTGATCATCCAAAATTAGTACCTCATTCCGGCTTTTTCTCCATATCCCTTGATTCCCTTAGCCCAAAGAGCTAAATCTAACTCTTTCTTGAAATTGAATCCATCAGGTGGCGCCAGCATTGGCTGCCTCGCACAGTCTGTCTGTCCCTTCCTTCTTTGTTGTCCGATAGTATGTTAAATGTATGTTTTAGTGTTCTTTAGTTTGTTTTATGAGGGGGGTTTTGGAGGGGGGGTGGGGGCTTGGGAATTTTTTTAAAAATCTCTTACCATGACGGAGATGCGATTTTTTTCCATAACCTATCTCCGTCCGCACTGCGGCCTAATGCCCCTGTCTCACTGTGCGAGTTGACCCACGAGGTACCCCGAGTGATAGACTCGTGGCTGCCACGAGACTGCAAGTGTATGATCAAGTGTGTGGCCGAGTTCCCACGGGTATGTAATTGCTGCGATGTTGCAAGTTCCTCTCCCGAGTTAGCAAGTTCCTCTCCGAGTTAGCAAGTTCCTCTCCGTTACTCTTGAGCAACCGTGAATGAAGGTATGGTTTAATAAAGCAAACAATGTTAAAATACATCTCCATCCTGTGGTTTTGAGTTATTTCAGCGCTGCCGCATCTATTGATATGACCTACAATGGGAAAATGCGCATTTACAAGCATTTCTTGTTTTTTTATGTTTTTAATACTTTTTTGCAATGGATCTCTATTTTAAATAATTTTAAAAAAGGAAGCAGCCGGGGTGACTGACATTGAGCGGCGTTGGGAGACAGCAGACACACACACCACACACACACACACACAACACACAACACACACACACACACACACACACAGAGAGAGAGAGAGAGATACACACAGAGCAGCTGGCCACACTTCAGAGGAATTAAGCAGCCGCGGGTGACTGAGCGGCCGCCAGGACCCGACAGTACACACACCAACACACACACACACACACACAGAGATAGACAGAGAGGGAGAGAGAGACACACACAACACACACACACACACACACACACACACACACACACACAGATAGAGATACACACAGACAGCAGGCTGGCCACCACTTCAGAGGAATTAAGCAGCGCGGGTGAATGAGCGGCCGCCAGGACCCGACAGTACACACACACACACACACACAGAGATAGACAGAGAGGGAGAGAGAGACACACACACACACACACACACACACAACACACAACACACACACACACACACACACACACACAGAGATACACACAGACAGCAGCTGGCACCACTTCAGAGGAATTAAGCAGCGCGGGTGACTGTAGCGGCCGCCGGGACCGACAGTACACACACACACACACACACACACACAGGAGATAGACAGGGGGAGAGGGAGAGAGAGAGACTCACACACACACACACACACACACACACACACAGAGAGAGAGAGGAGATACACACAGACAGCAGCTGGCCACCACTTCAGAGGAATTAAGCAGCGCGGGTGACTGAGCGGCCGCCAGGACCCGACAGTACACACACACACACACACAGAGATAGACAGAGAGGGAGAGACACACACACACACACA